>CM038678.1:526353932-526401432 GCA_021605205.1 Aegilops longissima | reverse complement strand
TGCCCAATGTCACATGGCTCGAGGGCTCCTATGTGGAGACCATAAAGGGGTGGCAATCGGCGTGGTTCTACATCACCGAGCCGCGCGACACCAACTGGGTGGCGGCCCCCGAGTTCCGATCCGGAATCCCCACGCGGCTCACCTCCTGGAAAGAGAAGGGCCTATCCTGGGGTAACCCGGTAGAGCTGACCAGACTCCAGACCTGCATCAGGAACATGATGAGCAAGAAAATCAAGCTTGTCAACATGGTCCAGTTCATGCTCTTCCGCCGGATCCTCCCGTGTCAACAACGTGTATTCAATTTGTGGGAGTTCGACCCGGCCGAGCTCCAGACGCTCAGGAGCTTTTCGACACGACGCACAAGGGCGTTTGGAGGGTGCTATTTAAAGGCGCCGAGGTACCTCCTCCCCTTACCGAGGACCGAGGACTCAGCGCAAAGCTCCTCGCCAATCCGGTAGGTTTCTACGCATCACGAGATGTTTAGTTTCCTTAGTTTAATCATATGCAGGATCTAAGCCCCCATGCCTTTGACAGGACTGGGTGGAGACGGCCGAGCGGATTGACTGCCCCGCCCCCCTGCCCGAAGATACAGCAGACGCTCTCCTAATGGAGATGCTGACTACGGCACCTTAGGAGGTGCCAGCGAAGACGGCCAAGAAGAAGGCTACGGGGACCCGTCAGGGTCTCCGGCGCAAGGTTGTGTTGGACTCATCATCCGAACACTCCGAGGCGCACTGCTCTCATGACGACGAGGAGGAAGAGGAAAGTTCTCCCCCAGCCGGGGGAGACAGGAAAAGGAAGGCCGCCCCAACCGGGGAGGCCGAAGGGTCCAAGAAAGGAAGGACCCTCCTTCCGGCTGCTCCACGACCGCCGCCATAGCGATGACGAGTGGTTGCCCAGGGACAAGCCCCTGGCGAAGTCGTAAGTATCCGGATACCATAATAATTCTTGATATATTTTATCGCACTACTTCTCATCATGCCGAACATGATTACACAGTCCGTCCAGAGCCCATATCGACGTATCTTTGTCGGATGGCTCTTTGGACCTGTGAGATATGAATAGTGATTCACTTCTGACCGCCTCCACCCCTTGCCCTACGGGCGACGCCGAGGTGTTGTCCTAAAGGGCACCGAGCCGGGGGGAGGTAGTCCTGGAGGCGCCTCAAGGCGACACTCCGGACCTTGGGCGCAAAGGGAGCAAGACTCCCATGGGCTCCGAGTTCGGCCTCCAGTCGAACACCGTCCCGGAACCTCCAGTGGTTCCGGACTCTGTCAGGCAACCCCCTGTGAAGGGGGGCAAGCCGCCCGTGCCGGTGACCTCTGTCCATCCAGAGGCACCGGACAACTTGCTGGAAGCGCTCCAAGGCGCTTCCATCGACGAAGAGCAACGTACTATCATGAGTGCGGTGATGGAGAAAGTTCATCCGCCAAAAGCGGACTAAGCTGAAGCTTCGCCAGACCTCCTAACGAGCTTTTAGGTAAGTAATTAAATTATAGGAAATATCACCGCCTGCAGACGGTAGCCCATGATGCTCTGTTTGGCCATAAAAAAGCCGAATAGAGGATCAAATAATAATCGCAGAGTCTAATTATAGTATGTCTATGTGAATCTGCAGGCTTCCTGCTGGCGGCTGCCCTTTCAAGCAGGACTGGAGCGATCCAAGGAAGAGCTCGGCCTTGCCAAGAGGCAGCTCGAGGAGAACAAAGGTAAGCAATACCTTGTCAATATTAAAAAAGAAAGATTTGGTTGCAGGATAATAGGATCATCATGAATTTTGCCAGGGGCCACGACCGAAGTGGCGACCCTCAAGAAGGCGCTGTCGAGGCCGAAACAAGCTCATGCCAAGGAGCGCACTGAGCAAGAAAGACATGAAGCCCGGGTAGGCGAGGTGCAGCAAGAGCTCCAGGTGCTCATCAAGAAGCATGAGTCCCTGGAGCTTGACTTGAGGACGCGAGAGTCCGAGCTTTCCCAGGCCCTCGAAAGTGCAAAAAATGACAAGGCCGAAGCCCATAAGGCCCTCCAGGAAGTTGAGGCGGTGAAGAATATAGCGGCGGGTAAGGCATTCATTATGCAAAGTAGGTATGCGATAGAAAATTTCCTTTTACTTACCCGAGTTCGGAGCTCTCCAGGAGCGTTCGCAGATCTGTCCCGCAGTGTGTCTGACGCCGCGGAGTTCTATCGGGCCGAGGAGGGAAGCTCGACGGAGAAGTTGTTCTGGTCTCAGTATACTGGGACCGAACACCCGATGCCTGTGAGCGACCAGCTGAAGCAACTGGTTGAGCTCCACAAGGCAGCCGAACAGGCCATGGGGGGCCTTATAGTCCGGATGTGGCCTGGCGGCTCCCTTCCCAAGAGCTACTTCGGATTGGTGAGGTGGCTCGTAGATGCCTGCCCACGGCTGGAGGTCATCAAGCGGTCCGTCAGCATCGAAGGTGCACGCAGGGCTCTTGCCCGTGCAAAGGTGCACTGGGCGAAGATGGACGCCGAAAAGCTGGTGAAGGAGGGGCCGCCGTAGGGCAAGGAGCATCGCCACCCTGAAATGTATTATGAAAGTGTCCTGAAGGGCGCCCGTCTCGTGGAAAACTAATGTACCAAAGATGTAATCTTTGAATGAACTTGCTCATGTGATCCTTGTGTTCATGAAAACTAGTTCATGTTCATTATGCAACGCTTTTGTATTTAAAATATTACCTTCAGTGCGGCCGTTTATAAATTCTGAGAGTTGCTAGTCGTCGGCTTCTGCCCCCATGCAACAAGTGCTGGGGTGTTCGGGATGAATCTGAGCACTCTTTTTCCCATTCTTTGGTCCTTTGAGGGAGGTGTTCAGTGCAACGAACCAGGCAATCGGACTATAATGCTTTATTGCTCTCACTTAGCCATAGAAGTCTACAATTTTAAATTTTGGCGAAGCCCCTAGTCTTCGGAAAGCTGAATTTGGGGCGCTATACACGCCTAAGCCGGACAAGGCTGGCTCCTCGCCCGAAGCAGAAGAAGTCTTTAGGGACTTGAGACCTCTCGAACTGCGACCAACTCTCGCCTCATCATGACAGTCAGTTTTAGCTTTCTCTACTGAGGTGCTCGGCTGGAAGAACCGGGGCACAATCGCAGTAGTTCTCCCAGTGGTACCTTAGCCGATATAGCGGAACATAAGGTACCAAAACATGGGAGCCGGGCAAACCCAACTATTGACCCAAGACATGATTCGGAGTTGATGCATATAATGCTATTAGTTCGGGGTGCCGCACTGTCGAAAGTGTTTGGACTTCTCATGCCGAATTATGGGGTATACGGAAGCCCCTGGCGTATTTGCCGTACCACAGTGTACGGGTGCTGATTGTCATAGATAAGCATATATATGAAAGGATATAGAATACAATAATAGACTAGTACTATGCATTGTTTATTTAAGAGATGCGTTAAAGCATAATGATACAAATGGTGCGGTAAGCAAACAATAGGACTATTTGACATGTCCCATCCAAGGGCAAGATGCATACTGGTATCTCAAAACAGGTATTTAGCTCGTTATCAGAGACCACCTGGGGATTCCGTTTGTACGACGTAGATTCCTGCCTCCTTGGGTGTTGTATCATGTGTCCGGCTACCGTACTGCCGGAAAAGGCTTCCAGAGAGTAGAGTCCTGAAAGAGAGAGAGTGATGAAGGTAGTAAGCCCCTAGTGCGGTTAAACCGCATTGTGCGACGCGCCGTGATCGTGCCCCCGCCTACACCCATGGTATTTTCAATGCGTAACTATGCACACGTGGGACGGACTTTGCCATTGTACTAAGACTAGGGCGGGGCTGAATTGCTAGGCGAGCTCTGAGCGTGCTAGGCGATCCTGTTGCAGGTTATTCTGGACGTGCCTTACGGTGTCCGGGGGCTTGATCGCCGAACTAGTGGATTGCCTCAAAAGGCTACTTTGGGCTTTTGCTGTGAGGGCCGCAGTGTGCTCCTCCGTACGGAGCGAGCGTTCTGTGTTTCCATTGACTGTGATGACCCCTCTAGGTCCTGGCATCTTGAGCTTGAGGTATGCGTAATGCGGTACCGCATTGAATCTTGCAAATGCGATGCGCCCGAGCAGTGCGTGATAGCCGCTGCGGAACGGGACAATATCGTAGATTAACTCCTCGCTTAGGAAGTTGTTCGGAGATCCGAAGACCACTTCCAGTGTGATTGAGCCCGTACAATGGGCCTCTACACCTGGGATAACGCCTTTAAAGGTCGTTTTGGTGGGTTTGATCCTCGTGGGGTCTATACCCATTTTGCGCACTGTATCCTGATAAAGCAGGTTCAGGCTACTGCCGCCGTCCATAAGGACTCGAGTGAGGTGATATCCGTCGATGATTGGGTCTAGGACCAATGCGGCGGATCCGCCATGACGGATACTCGTGGGGTGGTCCCTACGATCAAATGTGATCGGACAAGAGGACCATGGGTTGAACTTTGGGGCGACGGGCTCCATCGCGTATACGTCCCTTAGTGCACGCTTCCGTTCCCTTTTGGGGATGTGTGTTGCGTATATCATGTTTACTGTCCTCACTTGTGGGGGAACCTCTTCTGTCCTCCCGTGTTCGGTGGCCGGGGTTCCTCCTCGTCATCGCTGTGCATCCCCTTGTCCTTGTCTTCGGCATTTATCTTGCCGGCCTGCTTGAACACCCAGCATTCTCTATTGGTGTGATTCGCTGGCTTATCGGGGGTGACGTGTATTTGACACAAGCGGTCGAGTATGCGGTCCAAACTGGACGGGCCCGGATTACTTCTTTTGAATGGCTTGTTCCACTGACCGGATTTAGAGCCTCTGAATTCGGCATTGATTGTCGTGCCCTCGGCGTTATCACCGTTGCTGTGACGCTTGTGTTTGCTACGACGTGACCTGTCGTTGCTATCCTTGGTATCCGAAGTGCCAAGGTTCCTTGATATTTTATTGCTACGAGCCAGCCAGCTATCCTCTCCCGCGCAAAAGTGGGTCATGAGTGTCGTGATGGCTGCCATTGATTTCGGCTTTTCCTGATCGAGGTGCCGGGCGAGCCACTCGTCACGGATGTTGTGCTTGAATGCCGCTAGGGCTTCTGCATCGGGACAGTCGACAATTTGGTTTTTCTTTGTTAGGAACCGTGTCCAGAATTGCCTGGCCGATTCCCCTGGCTGCTGAATTATGTGGCTCAGGTCATCGGCGTCTGGTGGTCGCACATAAGTGCCCTGGAAATTGTCGAGAAATGCGTCTTCCAGATCCTCCCAACAGCCGACGGAGTCTGCTGGCAGGCTATTCAGCCAATGCCGAGCTGGTCCTTTGAGTTTTAACGGGAGGTACTTGATGGCATGTAGATCATCACCGCGGGCCATGTGGATGTGGAGGAGGAAGTCCTCGATCCATACCGCGGGATCTGTTGTACCATCATATGATTTGATGTTTACAGGTTTGAAACCTTCTGGGAATTCATGCTACATTACTTCATTGGTGAAGCATAGGGGGTGTGCCGTGCCTCTGTGCTGGGCTATGTCGCGATGCAGCTCGTATGAGTCCTGCCTGCTGTATTCGGCCCGTCCGGAATTGCTTTTACTGTATCCGGCGAGGCAGTCACCATCCCTTGTAGGGGCACGGCCCCGTGATCCATAGATCGATCTACCATGTCTTGCCCTGTCTTCCAATACGTCTCGCAGGTCTCGCGTGTTTCCCGTTGTCTTATGTTTGTTTGAATGGCGGCGGGGTGCAGGCTGATTTTCAGGCCGTACTGCCTCTCTATCTCGGCCACGGGGTGGCCGATCAGCCGCATCGAACGTGGGGTGACCTCTGGAAGGGTGTTCGAGTTCGTACTCCTCAGCCACAAGGACCTCAGTCCATCTATCTGCTAGATCAGCTCGAAGTTGTTGTTGCTTTTTCTTCAGGCTATTTGATGTGGCAATAAGCCGGCGCTTGAAGCGCTCCTGCTCGACGGGATCCTCAGGCACAACGAATTCTTCGTCGTCGAGGCTCACTTCGTCTTCGGAGGGAGGCATATAATTGTCATCCTCCGTTTCTCCCTCTGCCGCTCTCTTAGGAGGGCTGGCTTGTTCATCCTCCGGCTCTTGATCGTTCTGGAGGGGATTGTCATCATCTTTGGCACTGTCCGGAGTGCTGTTATCTCCTGTGCCGGTATCACCATTTTGCTGTGGCGAGACTTAGAGCAGCGCCGCTGACGTCGACGCTGGTGTTGCTTCTTGGAGGGGTCATCCTCCATTGTCTTGTCGCTATTGCCTTCTTTGGGTGTGTCCACCATGTATATATCATATGATGAGGTGGCGGTCCAGTGCCCTGTGGGCAGTGGCTCCTGTTCGCCTCCGGCATCGGTGTCCATACCATTGATGTCTTCGGAGTCGAAGTCGAGCATGTCGGTTAAATCGTCGACAGTGGCTACTAAGTGGGTGGTGGGTGGGGATTGAATTTCTTCATCGTCCGCATCCCACTCTAGCCGGACATAGTTCGGCCAAGGTTCTCCGGACAGGGAGAGATATTTCAGTGAGTTCAGTATGTCGCCGAAAGGGCGAGTGCTGAAAGATATCTGTGGAGGTGAACTCCATGATCGGCTCCCAATCGGATTCAATAGGTATGGGTGCGGGTGGTATGGAGTCCGTGGCCGAGGGCAAGTCCAGTAGTTCGGCGACACGACTCTCGTGAGGGGTAAGGTTAGTATTCGGCTCTATCGCCTCTGAGGGCGCGACCTCCGTGGTGGAGTCTATCCTCCCATCCTCGGATGGCGTGATCTGCTTCGGACTAGAGGCCGGAGTAGTTGCTGGCGTGATCTCCCGAACACCGTCCGACGGCAGAGCTATATCGTGCTCGTCGTGATCGTGCGGCACACCTGGCATGGGCCCGAACCCATCGAAGATCAAGTCTCCACGGATATCTGTAGTGTAATTCAAGTTTCCAAACTTGACCTGATGGCCAGGAGGGTAGCTTTCGATCTGCTCTAGATGGCCAAACGAGTTGGCCCGCAGTGCGAAGCCGCCGAACACGAAGATCTGTCCGGGGAGGAAAACCTCACCCTGGACCGCATCGTTGTCGATGATCGAAGGGGCCATCGAACCTTGCAGCAACGACACAATGGAACTCTCAATGAAAGCACCAATGTCGGAGTCAAAACCGGCAGATCTCGGGTAGGGGGTCCCGAACTGTGCATCTAAGGCGGATGGTAACAGCAGGCAAGGGACACAATGTTTACCCAGGTTCAGGCCCTCTCTATGGAGGTAATACCCTACTTCCTGCTTGATTGATCTTGGTGAATATGAGTATTACAAGAGTTGATCTACCACGAGATCGTAGAGGCTAAACCCTGGAAGCTAGCCTATGGTATGATTGTTGTTGTCCTACGGACTAAACCCTCTGGTTTATATAGACAGGAGGGCTAGGGATTCTGAGAGTCGGTTACAACAGAAGGAGATCTACATATCCGTATCGCCAAGCTTGCCTTCCACGCCAAGAGAGTCCCATCCGGACACGGGACGAAGTCTTCAATCTTGTATCTTCATAGTCCAACAGTCCGGCCAAAGGATATAGTCCGGCTGTCCGGATACCCCCTAATCCAGGACTTTCTCACTATGCATAGGGATTTTGTGAGCAAACAACTTATGGGAACAATAATCAACTAGCATAGGAAGGCAAAACAAGCATAACTTTAAAACTTTAAGCACATAGAGAGGAAACTTGATATTGTTGCAATTCCTACAAGCATATGTTCCTCCCTCATAATAATTTTTAGTAGCATCATGAATGAATTCAACAATATAACCATCACATAAAGCATTCTTTTCATGATCTACAAGCATAGAAATTTTATTACTCTCTGCATAAGCAGAATTCTTCTCATTCGGAATAGTGGGAGTATCATACGAGACTCGAATACTATAAATTGTTTCCATATTAAGAGAGTAATGTTCAGAAAAAGGGTAATCATAATCATGACAAGTTTTATAAATATAATCATCACTACTTTTTATAGCATAAGTGTCATCACAATAATCGTCATAAATAGGAGGCATGCTATCATCATAATAAATTTGCTCATCAAAACATGGGAGGCTAATAATATCATCTTCACTAAACATAGCACCCCCAAGCTTGGGACAAACATTAACTGCAGCAAATATATTCTCAAACATGTCATTCTCATCAAACATTGGGCCTTTTCATATCATAAGCATAATCACTCTCATCATTAATAGTATGGATAGCACCAATAGTATAGTAATTATCATCATCACAATGAGTAATATGAGCAACATCATTTGGGAGGGGTACCTTTCTACCTTTGCTTCTCCGCCTTTTCTTTTTCTTCTTCACATCATGTGTGGGTTTAACCCTCTTTTTCGAGCTCCTTATTAATGAGATTGGTTGAATAGAAAGCTCCTCCTCGTTACCTGATTCATCATAAGAAATAATAGGAGGATATTGGGAAGTCTCTTCCCTTTCATTAGTATTCTCTTCATCTTCTATTTGTTTTCTTTTCTTTATGGAACTGGCAATATAAGGATTTTCAATACAATTCACCGCACAATACATATAAATTTCCTCTAGATCAAAATCAAGAACTTTATCAAGGACAAATTCTGGCACATCTTTAGTTATACGTTTCATTTCTTCATAACCCTAAAGCAAACTAAGTTCATTATGATGCGGAAGGGAAATCAAGTCATCACAATTTTTGTACACGATACGATCATGAAACAATTTGCCTTGGGGATTTAAATGATCACGTTCATTGCAAAGTTCACAAGGATGGCAGAGAAATTTTAAATTTTCAGCACAAGCATCTAGCCTTTCTTGCAACCATTTAGTTTCTAAGTACTTATGCCTCTTGCAAAATCTATGTTCCCTATTTGGTGTGTACTTGAAAACTCTATGCACTCCACAAAAATTGATATGCTTATAAGAGATATTTTCATCATGACTAGTGCAATCATCATTAGTACTATGGATATTCAAAGAGTTCGTACTAACAATATTGCGATCATGCTCATCATTCAAAGATTTAGTGGCAAACATTCTAATGCATTCTTCTTCTAGTACTTGAGCACCTTTTTCCTTCCCATCATTTTCACGAAAGACATTAAAAATATGAAGCATATGAGGCACCCTTAATTCCATTTTTTGTAGTTTTCTTTTATAAACTAAACTAGTGATAAAACAAGAAACTAAAAGATTCGATTGCAAGATCTGAAGATATACCTTCAAGCACTCACCTCCCGGGCAACGGCGCTAGAAACTGCTTGATGTCTACTACACAACCTTCTTCTTGTAGACATTGTTGGGCCTCCAAGTGCAGAGGTTTGTAGGACAGTAGCAAATTTCCCTCAAGTGGATAACCTAAGGTTTATCAATCCGTGGGAGGCGTAGGATGAAGATGGTATCTCTCAAACAACCCTGCAACCAAATAACAAAGAGTCTGTTGTGTCCCCAACACACCCAATACAATGGTAAATTGTATAGGTGCACTAGTTCGGCGAAGAGATGGTGATACAAGGGCAATATGGATGGTAGATATAGGTTTTTGTAATCTGAAAATATAAAAACAGCAAGGTAACTAATGATAAAAGTGAGCACAAATGGTATTGCAATGCGTTGAAATAAGGCCTAGGGTTCATACTTTCACTAGTCCAAGTTCTCTCAACAATAATAACATAACTGGATCGTATAACTATCCCTCAACATGCAACAAAGAGTCACTCCAAAGTCACTAACAGTGGAGAACAAACGAAGAGATTATTGTAGGGTATGAAACCACCTCAAAGTTATCCTTCCTGATCAATCTATTCAAGAGTCCGTAGTAAAATAACACGAAGCTATTCTTTCCATTTGATCTATCCTAGAGTTCGTACTAGAATAACACCTTAAGACACAAATCAACCAAAACCCTAATGTCACCGCAAGTATCCGCGGGTATGGTTATACGATATGCATCACACAATCTCAGATTCATCTATTCAACCAACACAAAGAACTTCAAAGAGTACCCCAAAGTTTCTACCGGAGAGTCAAGACGAAAACATGTGCCAACCCCTATGCATAAGTTCACGAGGTCACGGAACTCGCTAGTTGATCACCAAAACATACATCAAGTGGATCACGTGATATCGCATTGTCACCACAGATAAGCACATGCAAGACATACATCAAGTGTTCTCAAATCCTTAAAGACTCAACCCGATAAGATAACTTCAAAGGGAAAACTCAATCCATTAAAATACATAGAGGAGGAGAAACATCATAAGATCCAACTATAATAGCAAAGCTCGCGATACATCAAGATCGTGCCAAATCAAGAACACGAGAGAGAGAGAGAGATCAAACACATAGCTACTGGTACATACCCTCAGCCCCGAGGGTGAACTACTCCCACCTCGTCATGGAGCGCGGGATAATGAAGATGGCCACGGTGAGGGATCCCCCTTGGTGAGTCTTGGGAGCAGGTCCCGATTGGTTCTTGGTAGCTACAGAGGCTTCTGGCGCGGAACTCCCGATCTAGGTTATGTTTTGGGGTATATATATATATATATATATATATATATATATATATATATATATATATATATATAAGGTTTTGGTGTCGGGAACAAGTCGGGGTCTCGAGGCGGCCACGAGGTAGGGGGTGCGCCGGGGGGTAGGGCGCCCCCACCTCGTGGGTGCCCTGAGTTCTTCCGCCCATCTCCGATGCTCCGTGGGCTTCTTCTGGTCAAAAATAATCTCCGTCAAATTTTAGGTCAATTGGACTCCGTTTGGTTTTCCTTTTCTGCAATTCTCAAAAACAAGGAAAAAACAGAAACTGGCACTGGGCTCTAGGTTAATAGGTTAGTCCCAAAAATCATATAAAATAGCATATAAATGCATATAAAACATCCTAGATGGATGACCTAACGGTTTATGCCCTCCGTGTACTCCTTGTGTTCAGCGGCATCATTCCTCCGCAGCTGCCTCTCCTCCTCCAGGTCCTTGGTCAGGATCTCTTTCCGGGCCCCGACCTCCAAAAGCGTCCCTTCAAGGCCCTCCAGCTTCAGCTTCAGGTCATTGATGGAGTTGTTGGCCTTGGAGAGCAGCTCGGCCTTGCCGAGGACTGCGGCCTGCGCCTCCACCGAAGCACCGTAGATCATGTCCTTCTCCTTCGTCAGCTCCAGGACCTGTTTCTTCAGCCCAGCCCGCTCCACCTCAAGCTCCTTCACCTTGCGGGCATGGACCAGGGCTTGAGCATTGAGTACCTCCTTGTGCCTCTGCTCCAGCTCCTGGGTCCACTTCGCGACGAGCTTCTCGACCTCCTCATCCATGCTGCAGAGTGTGGCGGCGAGTGCCTCCTCACGAGCGGTAAGGTCCTCCTCCTGGGAGTTCAGCTCAGCCTGGTGCTGGTGCCGAGCGGCCTCGTCCTTGGCGGCCTATTCCTTCGCCGCCTCATGGGCTTTCTCGACATCAGCCTGCTTCAGGATGAGCTCCTGTTTGCGCTCAGCCAGCAGATCCTGGGAAACCTCCAGTTCTTCATGGGCCTTGCGGAACCAGGCCTGCGTCTCAGCGATGCGCTCCCCAAGATCCATCTCCGCCTTGTCCATCACCGCCATCTTGGATTTTGCCTTGTCCAGGCGGGCACGATGGAGCGCTTGGAGCTTTTGGAAGTTGACGCTCATGGCCCGAAGGAGCTGCTCCTCTTGGGAACCGCCGCTACCGGCGCTCGGTTCGTCAATAACCTCAAGCTCGACGGCCGCAAGTGCCTCGTCGTCGAACACCTCCCCCTCGGTTGGCGCCCTGGTGCTCGCCATTCCCGGGAGGTGGACAAACAGGTCGTCGGCCACCTTCAAGTACTTGCCCGAGCCAGAGGCAGTGGAGGAGGAAGGTTGGTCATCCACCACCCCCTCCTCGGCAGCGGCGTTGCCGGCCTCTCTGGCAGGCCCCTGGTCGGCCTCCTCGGCAGGCCCCTTAGTGGCATCCTCAGCGGCAGCCTTGGCGGCCTCCTCGGTGGTGATCTTGTCGGCCTCGGCATCGATGTCCCTGGAGACCTCCTCGATGATGGTGTCAATGTCCTCCCGGTCCGCCGAAGAAGGGTCTGGGTACCAAGAAGGGGAATGAGGCGGAGCCAAGATCGAGGTTCAAAAAGAAGAAGAAAGAACAGGGACGGGAAACAAATGACTTGCCACACCGGGCTGGGAAGAAGTGGCGCCCTCCCCGCCAGCATTCGTTGCCAGGGCAGAACCCCCTGCACCCAAGTTTGCCTCCTCCTCCTCCATATGCGGGGGCTCGGTGGTGGATGCCCTTGCCGGGGACGCCCCTCGGGGTGGTGTAGTCGAGGGGGGCGGCGTGTTGGGGGTGGCCCTCGGCGGCTCCTCCTGCTGTCGTTCTTCTCCTGCGAACCCGACAAGGTCAGCATCAAGGATTCACACCCCAATGTTCATCAGTGGACGAGTGAGTGATGAGCTTACGCTGGGGACTGAAGCGGGGGCTACGCCGGGGGCTGCTGTCCAGGCTACTCTCCACCAGCAACGGCGTACGTGAAGTACCCGCCGGGGGTTTGTCGCCCGTCGAGGCCTTGGCCCTCTTCGCCATCCTCTGGGCCAGCGTCTCCACGTCCCTGTGAAGATAACATCAAATCGAAGGAGGATAACACAGGATTAAAGTCAAGAGTGTGGGGGGCGAAATACTTACTCTTCCTCCACCTCCTCCTCCTCCATTAGCTTCCTGTTCCTCGCTGGGCTAAAAGATCTGAGGTCGAACTTGGCCTCCAAGGTGCTGTCCGAAGGGGAAGGAGATGGGGTCCGGTGCCGCTTGGACGAGGAGGAAGCAGTCGCTGTCCTCTTCGCCACCGCGGCCTTTGCCGCCTACTTCGCTGCCGTGGCTTCATCGCCCTCGTGTCGGGCACGAGCTGCTCCTGGGCCGGCTGCCGCTGCGCGGTCCTGCCGGGCCGGACCGGCTCCCCAGAGTTGGCCCACCGCAGGATGCGCTGCCTACCCGCGGCCGGGGGGTCATTCACCTCGACCTCCTCTTTGGACAACTCGTCGCCTGCGTCTTCAACAAGGGGGGCCCCAGCCGGTGCCGATGGCCTTCCCGGCAGACTCCGCCCACTGGGCGAGCTCCTTCTCCTTCGCGGCCGCGTCGGCCTCGTCCTCCACGGCGCTGGTGCTGCCGGCCTCCTTGGCAAGCGCTGCTTCCGCAGCCCTGGCGACGATGTAATCCATCTCCTCCTTGGTGGTGTCGCGGATGAGCTCCGGCTCGTTGCGGACATAGCTCTCCGACAAGTTGTCGAAGAACTCATGCACTTTGTCTGCTGGTGGCTCAGCCCAGGCCGGGTCGAGGCCGTGCGTGTTGAAGTCCGGCATCATAGCAATAATGGCGGACTGGCGAGAGTTGTTGCTTAGCGGGACCGCACCCGCCGGCAACCCAAACAGGGGCCCCTTGACATCCTTGCCGGACTTCGCGGCCCTGCCTGTCTTCTCAGCCTAGCCGTCGTCGCCTACATTGAGCTGGAAGAGCCTCTGGCAAAAGTGGGCATGCCCCATCACCGTGAAGTTATGCTTCACGCTAGGGCGGAGCCTCATGACGTCGGCCGCATTCCTGAAGTCCCAGGTCGGCCTCCCCTTGTTGTGCAGCGGGGCAATACGGCGACGGATGAAATCCACCCCAATCATCTCGAGGGTGAGCCCGACCGTAGTGAGGCGATGGATCCTGGTGGTGGCGGCCGAGAGCTTCTTGTCATTGGCGTCGAGGTCGCTCCAGTCCCTGCGGCGGGTCGGCGGGTGAGGGAGTCCTGGATTAGGGGGTATCCGGACAGCCGGACTATATCCTTTGGCCGGACTGTTGGACTATGAAGATACAAGATTGAAGACTTCGTCACGTGTCCGGATGGGACTCTCCTTGGCGTGGAAGGCAAGCTTGGAGATACAGATATGTAGATCTGCTCCCATTGTAACCGACTCTGTGTAACCCTAGCCCCCTCCGGTGTCTATATAAACCGGAGGGTTTAGTCCGTAGGACCAACAACAATCATACCATAGGCTAGCTTCTAGGGTTTAGCCTCTACGTTCTCATGGTAGATCAACTCTTGTAATACTCATATCATCAAGATCAATCAAGCAGGAATAAGGGTATTAGCTCAATCGAGAGGGCCCGAACCTGGGTAAACATTGTGTCCCCCGCCTCCTGTTACCATCCGCCTTAGACGCACAGTTCGGGACCCCCTACCCGAGATCCGCAGGTTTTGACACCGACAATGGTGCTTTCATTGAGAGTTCCGCTGTGCCGTCACCGTAAGGCTTGATGGCTCCTTCGATCATCGGTAACGATGCGGTCCAGGGTGAGGTTTTCCTCCCCGAACAGATGTTTGTATTCGACGGCTTTGCACTGCGGGCCAATTTGCTTGGCCATCTGGAGCAGATCGAGAGCTAAGCCCCTGGCCACCAGGTCAGGTTCGGAAACTTGAATTACACTACCGAAATCCATGGAGACTTGATCTTCGACGGATTCGAGCCCATGTCAGGTGCGCCGCATGATCACGACGAGCATGATTTAGCTCTGTCGTGGGACAGTGTTCGGGAGATCGCTCCTGCAACTACTCCAGCTTTTAATCTGGAGCAAATTGCGCCATCCGAGGACGGGTGGATAGACCCCGCCATGGAGGCCGTACTCTCAGCGGCGATAGAGTCGGATACTAACCTTACCCCTCACGAGAGCCGTGATGCCGAACCACTGGATTCATCTCCGGCCACGGACTCCGAGCCGCCCGCGCCCATGCCTGTCAAATCTGATTAGGCGCCGATCATGGAGTTCACCTCCGCGGATATTTTTCAGCACTCGCCTTTGGGTGATGTGCTAAACTCGTTAAGGTCTCTCTCCTTGTCAGGAGAAACTTGGACAAATTATGTCCGACTAGAATGGGATACAGATGACGAGGAAATTCACTCCCCACCCACCACCCACTTAGTGGCCACCGTCGACGATTTAACCGACGTGCTCGACTTCGACTCCGAAGACATCGATTGTATGGATAACGATGCAGGAGACGAACAGGAACCACTGCCCACAGGGCATTGGACCGCCACCTCATCATATGATATATACATGGTGGATACGACCAAAGAAGGCAATGGCGACAAGACAGCGGAGGATGACCCCTCCAAGAAGCAACCCAAGCGCCGACGTCAGCAGCGCCGCTCTAAGTCTCGCCACAGCAAAAGCGGCACACGAGATAATAGCACTCCCGACAGTGCCGAAGACGATGACAATACCCTCCAGCAAGTTAGGGCCGGAGGATGAACAAGCCAACCCTCCCGAGCGAGCGGCAGAGGGAGAAGCGGAGGATGACAACTATATGCCTCTCTCCGAAGACGAAGCGAGCCTCGGCGACGAAGAATTTATCGTACCTGAGGATCCCGTCGAACAGGAGCACTTTATGCGCCGGCTTATGGCCACGGAAAATATCCTGAAGAAAAAGCAACAACACCTTCGAGCTGATCAAGATTTGCTAGCAGGCAGATGGACCGAAGTCCTTGCAGCCGAGGAATACGAACTCGAACGCCCCTCCAAGGGTTACCAAAGCGTAGGTTGCTACCTCAACTAGAGGAGGAATCATTGAAACCTACATCACCAGCGTACGATGCGGCTGACAGGCCACCTCGTGGCCGAGACAAAGAGGCATTTCAGCCCAAAGTCCAGCCCGTACCCCGCCGCCAAACAAACAAAAATACCAAGGGCCGGGGGAAAACGCGGAACCTGCGAGATGTATTGGAAAACAAGGCAAAACATGCAAGATCGATCTACGGATCAAGGGGGCGTGCACCAACACACGACGATGATCGTCACGCCGGATACACTAAATGTAAATCCAGTCGAGCCGAACACGGCAGACAAGACTCATGTGAAGTGCGTCGTGATATAGCCCGGCACAGAGGCGCCGCACACCCCCTATGCTTCACTGATGAAGTTATGGATCATGAATTGCCAGAGGGTTTTAAACCCGTAAATATCGACTCATATGGTGGTACAACAGACCCGCGGTATGGATCGAGGATTTCCTCCTCCACATCCATATGGCTCGCGGTGATGATCTACATGCCATTAAGTACCTCCCACTAAAACTCAAAGGACCAGCTCGGCATTGGCCGAATAGCTTTCCTGCAGACTCCGTCGACAGTTGGGAGGATTTGGAAGATGCATTCCTTGACAACTTCCAGGGCACTTATGTGCGACCACCGGATGCTGACGATTTAAGTCATATAACCCAGCAACCGGGGAATCGGCCAGAAATTGGACCCGGTTCCTAACCAATAAGAACCAAATAGTAGACTGTCCGGATCACGAGAGGCCTTAAGCGGCATTTAAACATAATATCCATGACGAATGGCTCGCCGACACCTCGGCCAAGAGAAGCCAAAATCCATGGCAGCCCTCACGACACTTATGACCCGCTTTTGTGCGGGCGAAGATAACTGGTTGGCTCATACTACCAATCTGACAAGCAAACCTAGCACATCGAAGCCGAGGATATGGCGGAAAACCATGACGCAACAAACATAAGTGCCGCAAATATGGTGAAAACACCGAAAACACGGCAGTTAATGCCGGGTCCAGGATCTCAAAGTCCGGTCAGCAGAATGGGCCACCCAAAAATAAAAATCCGGGTCCTTCCAGTCTGGACCGCATACTCGATCGCCAATGCCAAATTCATGGCACCCGAAGCGCCATGACCCATACCAACGAGAGAATCTGGGTCTTCAAACAAGCGGCGAGGCAGGTGCCAGAGACAAAGGGGGGTCTCAAAGCGACGATAGCGACAAAGAGCTCAGACCACCGAACACAGGAGGGCAAAAGAAATTTCCCCCGCATATTCAATCGGTGAACGTGGTACATACCACCCAAATTACCAACTCGGACCAGATATCCATCCTTAGGGATGGTGAATCAACGGAACTTGTCGTCCCGCAATATAAACTGGTGCCAGTCACCTTCAACCGCATGGATCATCCGGTCAACGCCAATCAGGGCAATCCAGCCGCACTAGTCCTGGACCCAATAATATACGGGTTCCACCTCACTCGAGTCCTTATGGACGGCGGTAGCAGTGTAAATCTGCTTTACCAAGACACAGTGCGCAAGATGGGCATCAATCATTCGGCGATCAAACCCACTAAAGCCACTTTCAGAGGCATTATACCAGGTGAGGAGGCTTGCTGTACAGGCTCCATTACCCTTGAGGTAGTCTTCGATTCACCAGAAAATTATCGTATCAAAGAGTTAAACTTCGAAATCGTCCCTTTCCGCAATGATTATCAAGCACAGCTCGGACGAACCGGATTCGCTCGATTCAACGCGGTACCACATTATGCCTATCGTAATCTCAAGATGCCCGGTACACGCGGCGTCATCACGGTTAATGGCAAGGCCGAACTTTCCCTCGGCACCAGCATATACACCACTGCCTTAGCAGCAGAGACAACGAGCAGCACCTTGCAGCGAACCTCGGCGAGCGCCGGGCCTCCGGATACCGTCAAGGGACTCCGAACTACTTCACGGAAGGATAGCCTAGCCCGTCCAGGGCTCAACTAAAACACTCCGGCGAAGGCCAGGACAGGCCGTACTCAGCGGCTCAACCGCCCTCTGGCACATAAATATTTCTTACATTTTCTTGGCAGAGTTCACCTTTGCGGCTGACCAGGCGGGCTACGGGCGCAGCTTGAACGCGTAAGGTAATCCTTAGACATCTCCCGCAGTGACCGTCCAGCTATATTGCGGATCCGCACTCAGCCTCTTCCCCCTGGTCTCAGCAGGTTCCGCAATCATATTCCTTTTTTATCACATTACTTGTACCCATACGCATAGACGTAATATTTAAATACAACATGTGGATTTATATGACGCTTACTTGCTGTTATTTCTTATTGAAATCATTCTGTCAAGTGGCATCCGTACACAGCGATAGGCCCCAAAATATGCCAGGGGCTTTGTTTTACCCATAACACGACAGTAAAGTCCGAACACCATCATGGAAGTCCGGCACCCCGAAATTATAACACTATATGCATCAGCTCCGAATGATGTCTTGGGTCACTAATTGGGTTTTCCTGGCTCCCATGTTTTGGTACCTTACGTTCCGCTATATCGGCTAAGGTAGCACTGGGAGAACTACTGCGATTGTGTCCCGGTTCTTCCGGATGAGCTCCTCGATGAAAGCGGCCATTTGTCATGATACGGCGAGAGCTGGTCAGCTGTTCGAGAGGTCACAAAATCTTTAAGGATTTCTCTCGCATAATTCCAGACCAATGCAGCGTGCGATGGATCGGTTCTTTCTCCGATCAGGCGCTTATAGATCCCCTAGTACGGTCTTCCAAACACTAGGGGCTGCGCCGACTCATACTAAAGCTCCTATGGCTAAGTGAGAGTGATAAAGCCCTATAGTCCGATTGCACTGTTCGTTGTCTTTGAGCACCTCCTTGGAGGACCCAAAAGCTGGGATAAAGAGTGCTCGAGTTTATCCGAACACCCCGTACTTCATGCATGGGGCGGAAGCCGACGGTAGCCAACTCTCGGATTTAACATATAAAAGCGGCCGCACGGGAGGGTAAACTTTCATATAACGGTGATGGCGATATAATCGACCTTGTTTTAACAGTACAAGGACAACATGATTTCCATTCATGGAAACATAAAATCCCAGTGCATAGCTACTGCTGGCAAGGTAGGATCCTTTCGGACATTCTCATAATATAACTTTCGGGCTTGCGGTGCTCCTTCCCTCGGTGGTCCTTCCGGTCATCAGCTTTTCAGCATCCATCTTCCCCCAGTGCACCTTTGTGTGGGCGAAGGCCATTCGTGCACCCTCTATATAGACCGACCGCTTGATGACGTCAAGTCGAGGACAGGCACACACAAGCCGCTTCACGAGCCCGAAGTAGCTAGTTGGGATCGGCTGAGCAGGCCATAGCCGGATAATTAAATCCTTCATGGCTAGTTCTGCCACCTTCTGCAGTTTGATCAGCTATTTTAGTTGATCGGCAAAAGGCACCGGATGATTCGGCGCCAAATACGGCGACCAGAAGAGCTTATCCGGAGTATTCCTTTCTTCGGCTCGGTAGAATTGAGCGGCATCGATATCTTTGAGGTAGCTCGACAAATACCCACGAAATCGGATTCAAAATTAGAAACATAAGTCCCCCCAATACTTACTTTACGGGAAAAAGCCTTACCAGCCGCGATCTTTCTCGCCTCTTGGATCTCTGTGAAGGCGCTTGGTTCCCCGAGGGCATCGCTCGCGGCTGATGAGCCACAACAAGTTCGATTCCTTCTCCGTTAAACTCTGCCCCAAGGTCTCGCATTTCCCTACGGCCTCTTGTAGCTCCTGTTCAGCTTTAATAACCCTGGCCTCGTGTTTCTCACGAAGAGCCTGCTCAGTGGCTGCCTTTTTCTCGGCCTTGGCCATAGCCTTCTTGAGGGCTTCGATTTCGGTCACAATTCCTAGCGCAATGTCATAAAACTCAGTTCATACTGAAAATTCATTCGCAATAAATGTGAACAAGACTTGTGCATACCCTGTTTATCCCTCAACTGCATTTTCAACTGGTCAAGTTCTTCCTTGGCCCGCTCCAGACTTTGATTTAGTCCGGAGATTTCCGCAGTATGGGAGGCAGCAGCTGCTACAGACACCTGCTTATAACAGAGGGGAAATAACTGTCATTCAATGAGTCTTCCTGCGAATATATATTTGATCCTCCGTCTGGTTTCTTCACCGAACAGTGTATCAGGGGCTACTATCTATACCATGACACTCTTCAACAACACGTAAAACATACCTCAAAGCCTCTTATAAGGTTGATACAGGCTTTGTTCAGTCCACTCTCAGTTGACTGAATTTTCTCAATCACCGCACCCATAAGGGCACGGTGTTCATCAACGATGGAGGCGTCTTTCAACGCCACTAACAAAGCATCCGATACTTACGGATAGGCGAAGGTGGCGATGGAGCAGACACCCCCTCCAGCCAAAGGAGGCTATGCGCTTGATCACCGGAGCCGTATAGGTCTGCGGAATCGCATCCATTTGGGAGCCAAACTCATATCGCTCCGCCATTAGCCCCATGGGAATCTTTTCCCCCATGTGTCCGGCCCCTGAGGTTTGACCTCCAGGTGCCGCCTTCACGGTTCTTTCCTTTCCTCCTTGGCCGGGGTCCTTCTAGGACGAAACCTCGGCGTTGTGCACCTGTTTGGAGGAAGGGGCCTTTGTGGACGTCCCGCTCTCCATAGCATTTGAGCTCAGCAAATCCTCTGATGAGGATTGTTTGGCACGAGACCCCGCAGGACTACAAAAAATACAGCTTGGGTTAAAATACTAAGCCACGATGAGTCTGGACGCTTAAAACATACTCGGATTTTATACACTTACGAGTTCACCAGGGGCTGGGCCCTGGATCCCATGCCAGACCACTGTTGGCAGCGGCAGTGGACTCCTCCGGAAGAGGAGCCTTTCCCCTTTTGGGTAGCTCGGCCTCCAAGTGTATGGAGGCCGTCCTCTTCTTTCTTCCCCCCGCAGGGGATTCATCTTCCTCCTCCTCCTCGTCCTCTTGGGCCGGAATGGACATGGAGCCTTGGATATTGTGTCGATGTGCATGGCGGCGAAGGCCGCCCAGTCTTTGGCCTCCTTCTCGGCCGTCTTCTTTGGCACCTTGTAAGGTGCCGGGACCAACATCTCCGTCAGAAGTGGGATGGCCAGCTCTTCGGGCAGCGGGGCCGGACAATGGATCCGCTCCGCCTTCTTCGTCCAGCCCTGGGAGAGTTGTATAAAACACGCTAAGCGTTTCTTTTAGGTTACGTGGTTAAGAAAGTTTGATAACTCACCAAACTTGCCAGGCGGGACAGTTGGTACCCACGGTCTTGGCGAAGTCCGGCCACGATTCTTGGACTTGAAAAGCACCTTCCAGATGTCCTTGTGCGAGGCAAAATCTCCATAAGGTTTGGTGCCGGGTCGGATCGAATTCCCACAAATTGCAAGTCCGGTGCTGACAAGGCAGGATCCGGCGAATCAACATCACCTGGACCACATTGACAAGCCCAATGTTCTTGTCTCCCACATCTTCAACGCGTGTCTGGAGCGCGGCAGTTCGTCAGACGAGGACCAGTCCAGGCCTTTCTTGACCCAGGATGTAAGCCGCAGAGGGGCGCCGGATCGGAACTCGGGAGAGGCGGCCCACTCCGTGTCACGCGGCTCAGTGATATAAAACCACTGCTGTTGCCACTCCTTGACAGAATCATTAAAGGTTCCCGTTGGCCATATGACGTTGGGCATCTTGCTCACCATGGCGCCCCCACACTCGGCGTGCTCGCTGCCCACCACCTTGGGCTTCACATTAAAGATCTTCAGCCGTAAGCCGAAGTGCGGTGAAATGCGGAGAAAAGCCTCGCACACGACAATGAATGTCGAGATGTTAAGGAAGGAATTAGGGGACAGGTCGTGAAGATCGATCCCATAATAATACATGATGTCGCGAACAAACGGGTGGAGGGGAAACCCCAGCCCGCGGACGAAATGACGGAGGAATACAACCCTCTCGTGGGGTTCCGGAGTAGGGACGATTTGTCCCACCGTCGGAAGATGGTGGCCGATTTTCTTGGCCAGGTACCCGACCTTCCGAAGCTTTTTAATATCCTTCTCTTGGACGGTAGGGGCCATCCATTTGCCTCCCGCTCCGGATCCGGACATCTTCGGAGGACCTCTTGTGGGCAGGGAAGAGGAGCGCTTGGCGTTGGAGCTTGAGCGGAAGGGAACGAGCTGGGAGGAAGGCATGGGTTAGAAGAATAAATCCTTGTCCCCTTATAAGGACGGAAGAGGCGATGTGCCTCCCCACTTTCCTGGTAAAACCTCTTACTCCCCAAACGCCGTAATTGATGGCGCGACTGGGTTACCCGCGTCCGTATTGATGAGAATCCCGTGATAAGGGGACACGATCTCTGCTTTGACAGGACGTGCCAAGGAAACTGCCTCACGATATGCGCCAAGGCTGGTTGAGAAAAACGGTTCGAATAATGACCGGGCCGTGGTGTGATGTCATGTTACGAAATACGTCATGGTCGGCAGATTAGGTGTGGGGAAATATTATTCTCTCTTCGGTGGTATGCGGAGCTTGTTTTGCAGAGCCGGACACTATCCTTGTGTTCAAAATCTTCCATGGAGTATTCGGAGAAGAAACCCGTCTTGCAATGCCGAAGACAATCTGCGCGCCGGACTCATTGTCATTGAAGCTTGGTTCAGGGGCTACTTAGGGAGTCCTGGATTAGGGGGTATCCGGACAGCCGGACTATATCCTTTGGCTGGACTGTTGGACTATGAAGATACAAGATTGAAGACTTCGTCTCGTGTCCGGATGGGACTCTCCTTGGCATGGAAGGCAAGCTTGGCGATACGGATATGTAGATCTCCTCCCATTGTAACCGACTCTGTGTAACCCTAGCTCCCTCCGGTGTATATATAAACCGGAGGGTTTAGTCCGTAGGACCAACAACAATCATACCATAGGCTAGCTTCGAGGGTTTAGCCTCTACGATCTGTCGGTGTACTAGAGTAGGGGTACCCTAGTATCCCGAACTTCGTGCGGGCGTTTCAGCACCAGCGGCAAGGCTTGCCTAGTGACCGCCAAGGTCCTCTATGGTTCCTTTGGAGCCATTCAAGAACAAAGTATTTAAGCCAAGGAGACAAGGCCCGGCAAGAGGAGCTTGCGGGAAGAATACTCAAGGCACGCTTGAAGACAAGACCCGGCAAGAGGAGCTTGCGGGAAGGCTCGATGGCGACAAGCTTCCGGGACGCGACAAGGATTCAGCATGCAAAGGCGCTTGCCGCTGAGCAACTCACTCTTTATCTCCGCTCCAGCTCATCCACCAGCGATAATGCCATGGGACCATTTCAGCGCAGCGTGTCAGAGAGGCTGTGCGGCCAGCGGGAAAACAGCGATGGCGGCGGCCGACAAGATTGCCATCGTGTAAGCGGTGGCGCCCTGACGGTCCTGTTGCTTTGTTTAGGCGACATGGGCCGGGCATTTAATCTTTGTCCCTTGCCGTCGAGTTAGGTAGAATACACTGTACAAGTAGCTGTACCCACCGCTACTCATTTTCCCTTTTTTGCCCTTGTCTACATTGCCACCTGTTGGTGACCCCTTGAGCATATAAAAGGAGGCCCATGCGCAACGTAGAAGGGGGTTCAGCTCATTCAAAACCAGAGACACTCACACTAGGTCTTGTAGCTCTCATGGCTCTCTAGCAAGAACACAATACAATCAGACAAGCAGCAGTAGGAGTATTATCTCTCCGGAGAGCTCCGAAGCTGGGTAAACTGCTCGTGTGCTTGGCCTCGATCTGCTCTTCGTGCGACCTCCGCCCCCCACCGAACCGAAAGGGGCTCGGTCCGCCGGTCCCATAGGTGGTCGTGGGTCCGATCAGCTTCCCCGACATCTTTGGCGCGCCAGGTAGGGGCGCGTCGAGGCTGTGTGAACCTGATCCGGCGTTCACACGAGCAACATCTTCATCATCTTCATCAACATGCCACGAAGAAGAAGGCTTGGCGGCAGCGGAAGCCGTCCACGTCGATCCGCCACCACCGGAGCAAATGGGTGGTGGGGTGAACACCAGCGGAAGAGCGAGGCGCCCGACGAGGGAGCTCATGACTGCGAAGTCAAGGACAAGGCAGCGCAGACCTCGGCGTCCGTACATGCACCGCGCCTGTCTCAGGAGCCGCAAGACCGACAGCGTCCTGGTATTCACAATACCATACGTTCGTTGGATCAAGACCGAGCTGGAGGATCACGAGGCCCTCAAGACCAGCGTGCACGCCCGACATCTTTGGCACAATGCGAAATGTACGGTCGGCTGGACGGGATGCTACTCCTTCTAACATAGTTAGAAGTCCGAGCATGTCCCGCTCCTCGCACCGTTCACCACTGCCGCCCACCACTCCAGCGGAAGCCTTGGCGAGATCTCAACTGCTCCTAGACTACCCTCCAACAGCCGACAAAGTCGACGAATGGAGGGCCACCATCTAGAGTCTCGCCGGCTTTGCCAGCGGCGACACTCATGACAACCAACTACGCCGCTGCGGCGGCAAGGCGACAAGGCACGAGCGGTGGCGGCGAAACCTGTGAGGTGCAACCACCATGCACTCTCCACCCCAAAGGCCAAGATAGCCAACTTCGCGGATCCACCTTGACGGCGACTCCACGCGTCGCCGGATCCACGAGCTTCGCCGTGATCAGCGCCAAGTTCTTCACGAGCGGCAGCAAGAGGGCCTTCGAACTTCGCTTGGCGCCCGAAGAAAGCGGCGTCAATCCGACCAGCGCTGGGCCCTCTGTCGATATGCATGCGCCCGAAGAACCAGGCGACTTGCCGTCTGTGATAGGTTGCCCTGCGTTCACTCGTGAGCTGCGGCAAGTCGATGGCCCAGCAAGAAGAATTTCAAGCGAGGCGTGCGGAGAAATGCGATGGCGGGACACATCCGTCGAGTTCCTCAGCATCTACACCATCGCGGTGCAAGCTGCGGGGACGAGGCGACAAGATCTCGCCAACTACTTCCGCGGTACTCAAGCCCAATGTCGAGATCTGGCTCATGCACTTGCGGAGCGGATCCATATCCTCTTGGGCAGATCTATGCCATCAGTTTGTCGGCGCCTTCACAGGCGGCCACAAACCTCATGGCCAAGAGAGTGACCTTCATCTGCTCGCCCAGAAGGAAGGAGAGTCCCTGCGGAAGTTCATTCAGAGGTTCAGCCGAGTACATTACAACATCCCAGATGTCCACCCTGCCGCGATGATCAGTGCGTTCCATCAGAATGTGCGGAACCGCAGGATGAGGAAGGAGATGGCGATGTAGAAAGTCAAGGGCGTCGATGAGCTGTATGCCCTGGCCGACAAGTGTGCGGCGTCTTTGAGGAAGGAGGAGACTCCGGGAGAGAATGCGAAGCGAGGATCGATAGTGAGGAGGCTGCTCCGGCTAAGAAGAGCCGCTGACGGAACAACGAAGGAAGAAGGGTAAAGATGTGCTGGTTGTCGAGCAGTCCGGCAGCGGTGGTGCCGCCAAGAAAGCCAAAGTTGGTGGCTCCGGCAAGGAGGTTGCGGCTGGCACCGACCGCCCGACTGTGGCGACGGGCGACAAGCAGGACAGCTCAACAAGCGATACTACAAGATCCACCGTACCAAGGGCCATGACCTCGAGCTGCAAGAAGGTCGAGCAGCTTGTTGAACAGCAGAAGGCTGAGTCGGAATGGCGCGACAAGGAGAAGGCCCAGGAAGGTCTTTGGGGAGATTAGCAAGCGACCCGGCGGGGAGGACGCCGGCAAGGCCAAGCAGCGGCAAGGAAGCAGACCTCCCGCGACGCGACAAGGATGAAAGACGGCAGCGACGATGAAGATATGGAAGGCAGCCGAGACCGGCGAGCAGGAGTTTCAGAAAGCCACAGAGGTCTTGTGCGTTGATGGTGGTGCTTCTCTACATACTTCACACCGCCAACTCAAGCTGTGGATGCGGGAAGTCAATGCAGCAGAACCATCCGTAGAGTCACGCAAGCCTCTGAAATGGTCCAGCACGCCTATCATCTTTGATATTGAGGACCACCCAGATCGCATAACTGCGGTCGGGTGCTTGCCGATGTTGGTCTCACCAACTATCCACAACCTCAAGGTCACCAAGATGCTAGTTGGCGGCGGGCCGGCTTAAACCTGATCTCCTCCGCGGTGCTCCGAAGCTTGGATCCACGACGGCGAGCTCGAAGAGGCGGCACATTCAAGGAATCAATCCAGGAAGGAGCAAGCGAAGGGAAGATCACGTTGCCGGTGACATTTGGCAGTGAGCTGAACTTCAGGACTGAGAGGGTCACGTTCGACGTTGCTGATTTTCCATTACCTTACAATGGGATACTCGGCCGTCCAGCACTCGCCAAGTTCATGGCAGCCTCTCATTATGCATACAACTTGCTCAAGATGCCAGGCCCGACAAGTGTCATTTCTGTCCGTGGCGACAAGAAGGATGCTCTTATCTGCGCCGGCAAGATTTACCGGGAGGCAGCAGCTGCAACAGATAGCAAGTCACTTGCCGCTGAAGCTCCCAGGGAGAAGAAGAAAGCCAAGACCAAGTCCGGCAAGAGCTCGATGCCCACTCGGCAAGCGCACCTCTTGGTGCTGCGCTACCGTCGAGGACGCACCATCGAGCTCCACGGCAAGTGCAAGAAGGCGATGGCAGCTCCGCCAAAAACCAAGAAGGTGCCGCCTAGGAGGGCGGCTTGGTGGTACCTTCACCATCGGTGCCACTCTCGACCCTAAATAGGAAAGCGCGCTCGTTGCTTTCTGAGGCTAACGTCGGCGTGTTTGCATGGCAACCGTTTGACATCCCGGTGTTCCCGGAAAGTAATTGAGCATCACCTAGCTGTCTGTCCTCATCGCGGCCGTCAGCGAAGAAAGTCGAAGCGGCGGTGGGCGCCAAGAATTCATTGCGAAGAGATCAAGAAATTGGAAGCAGCATGCCTTGTGGAGAGTGCTCCATCCTACATGGTTGGCCAATCCATGGTTATCGCAAGGCAAATGGGAAATGGAGACTTTGTATCGACTTCACGAGATGTTAATAAAGCTTGTCCCAAAGACCCATTTCCTTGCCGCGCATCGACCAGATTGTTGACTCCACGGCTGGATGTGATTTGCTTTAATTTCTTGATGCATACTCAGGATATCATCAGATCTTCATGGCAGAAGAGGATGAGGAGAAAACCGCATTCATCACCCCATGTGGCACCTACTATTTTGTACGGATGCCTTTTGGGCTAAAGAATGTTGGTTCAACGTTTGCAAGAGTAGTCCATGACGCTTTTGAGCCGCAAATGCACAGAAATGTAGAAGCCTACATGGATGACATATTGGTCAAAAGCAAAGACAGGGCAACCCTGGTTCAAGATTTAGATGAGACCTTTGCAAATCTGCAAAAGATCAACCTCAAGTTCAACCCCGAGAAGTGCGTGTTTGGAGTCCCTTCCGGCTAGCTTCTCGGCTTCTTCGTGTCTCAGCAGGGAATTGAAGCCAATCCCGACAAGATCAAGGCCATTGAGCAGATTGAAACACCAAAGCGCGTCAAGGATGTACGAAGACTTGCCGGTTGCATAGCTGCTCTCAGCAGGTTTATCTCTAGATCTGCTGGCGGCATACCGCCGTTTTCAAAATTTTGAAAAGGCAGGTCCAATGAAATGGACTCGAGCGGAGGCTGCGTTGCAGGACTTAAAGAGATACCTGTCCTCCACTCCAATACTTGTCGCACCTAGGCCACAAGAGAAGTTGCTGTTATATATAGCGGCAACCAATCAAGTGGTTAGTACTGCGTTAGTAGTGGAGAGGGAGGCAGATGATGAGCCGGCAACCAAGGCAGATGCATCCAGCGACAAACAGGGGGCTTCACCGGCGAGCTCTGGTCCCGACAATGATGGATCTGCGCAGACGTGCGAGAAGTGGAAAAAAGGATGGTGCAGCGCCCAGTTTACTTTGTTAGTTCCCTTTTGCAGGGGGCTAGGTCAAGGTACTCTGGTGTGCAGAAATTGCTTTTCGGCCTCCTCATGGCCTCGAGAAAGCTGCGTCATTACTTCCAAGCACATGAGATAACAGTCGTCACTCGCTTTCCCCTGAAGAGAATATTGCAAAATCCAGAAGAAACAGGCAGGATTGTCGAGTGGGCACTGGAACTGTCAAGCTGTGGCCTCAAGTTTGAAAGCACTTCAACTATCCAAAGCAGGGCATTGGCGAGTTCATAGCAGAATGGGCGTAGCATAAGATGAAGAAATTCGAGACGAGCATCCCGTCAAGGAAGCAAACAAAGAATGGCTGATGTACTTTGATGGTGCCTTTCGCTGCAAAGGCGCGGTGTGCGGCGTCTTGCTTGTCGCACCCACCGGAGAACACCTCAAGTACATAGTCCAAATGCATTTTCCCAAGGAGCAAGCAACAAACAATACTGCAGAATATGAAGGTCTGCTTGCCGGCCTCAGGATAGCCGTAGACCTTGGGATCAAGAAGCTTATTGTCAGGGGAGACTCACAGCTCGTTGTCCGACAAGTGAACAAAGATTACCAGAGTCCGTTGATGGAAGCCTACGTTGATGAAGTGAGAAAGCTAGAAGAGCACTTTGACGGCCTGCAGATGGAACATGTTCCAAGAGCTCAGAATGATATTGCTGATGGTGCATCAAAGTGCACCGCACTCAAGTTACACAATGGAACCAGGGATTTTGTGCTCAAGCTGACTCGGCCGATTATGCGCCATCAACTGGACAGATCAAGAAGAGGAAGTTGATTTCTGGTGACTATTTTCCGGCAGAGCTCCCCAAAGCCGCCGCCGCGAAGGTCCCCAAGATCAACACCAAGAGTGCTGAGGAGCAGTCTGCTCCGACAAGCCCTAGGGTTTGTTTCGTTGAAGCAGACGCTCCCGAAAAGTTTTGCTCCGGCAAGCTTGCCGGGGGACGTCAAGCTCCGGCAGAGCCGCAGGTTCTCGCCGTAGAAGCTGATGTTCCCGCAGCAGCAGATGTGCCTTTAATCCTTGTTGTCGAGCCGCAGGCTCCAGCATGGGCGCAGCAGATAGTCCATTTCCTTCAGACAGGGGAACTTCCCGAAGAACAAGAAGAGGCGGAAAGAGTAGCCTGGCAGTCAAGTATGTACCAGTTTGTCGACACCACACTGTACAGAAGAAGACTCAACGGTGTGAAATTGAAGTGTATTCACCGGGAAGAGGGACAGAAGCTGTTGGCAGAGATACACGGAGGCATATGTGGTCACCACATTGGCGCAAGAGCACTTGCCGGCAAAGCTTTCCGGCAAGGTTTCTTTTGGCCGACAGCCCTCCAGGATGCAACTGCACAAGTAACCAAGTGTGAAGCGTGCAGTTTCCATTCCAGCAGATACACCAGCCAGCTCAAGCTCTCGTGACGATCCCTTTATCCTGGCCATTTTCGGTGCAGGGGCTCGACATTCTCGGCCCCTTTCCCGAGCTGTCGGGGCTTTGAGTACTTATCGTTGCAATCGACAAGTTCACAAAGTGGCGGAAGTGGAAGCGATGAGGAAGGTGGCAGCACGGTCAGCGATCAAGTTCTTGGTCGATTGTTTGCCGTTTGGAATTCCTAATAGGATCATCACCGACAACGGCACACAGTTCACGAGCCGCACCTTCATGCGATCGTCCAAGATCTTGGCGCCAAGGTCTGCTTTATACATTGCTCATCCGAAGCAGCGGTCAAGCGAGAGGAAAATGCTGAAGTGCTGCGAGGGCTCAAGACCAGAACTTTCGACGGGCTGCGAAAGTGCGGAAGAAACTAGATTGAGGAGCTACGGTGGTTCTTTGGTCGATCGGGCGACAACAAATCGAGCCAGCGGCGGACACCTTCGCTCTAGTCTATGGAGCAGAGGCAGTTCTCCCCACGGAACTTCGATATCGGGTCACCTCGAGTACTCGCTTATGATGAGCTTGAGAAAGGGCAGCTGCGACAAGATGACGCGCTGCTCCTTGAGGAGGACCGTCTTGAGTCATTGTCACGAGCTGCTCGTTACCCGGCAAGCTTTGCGTCGCTACCATAGCCGCAGAGTTAGTGCCAGAAGCCTCGAGGAAGGCGACCTTGTTCTTCGGCACGTTCAGTTCGCCAAGAATTCCAACAAGTTGACGCCGAAGTGGGAAGGCCCTTATAGGGTGAAATGAGTCACTAGGCCTGGCGCTGTCTGCCTTGAGACCGAAGATGGCATTCGGTGAGCAACTCTGGAACATTGAACATCTTCGTAAGTTTTACCCGTAGGGCGCGGTTCTTTGGAACCTTTCGGCAACCACCTTTTATACAAGTCTTGCCGATGTTGCATGTAATCCTTTGTACAAAGCGGGCGCGAGACCCGTGCATAAGTAAAGCTCATGTGTTGCGCACAACTTGTCAACTTCATGCTTTCATCATCATTTTGCATGCGTTATCTGACATTTTGTGCAGCATCCACACCCGGTAAGCAATAACGAGCCACAAGGCTCCATAACCTTATTTTCTCTTCTTTCTCTTTCTCAAAGAAAGGAAGGTTCCTTCGCCCACAAGATTAGCCGGGGGGGAAGGAGAAGATAATGGTGTGGGCCACCAAGCGTCGCTCGAGGAAGTTTCGCCTTACCGGGAAGCAAACGACAGAAAAGCTAAGTTGCCAAAGTTTGAGCAATCAGTTTTTAAATCTTTAAGTTATATTCCTCAAACAATAGTACTTTGTATGGAGAACCTGTGCGCGGAGGAACCAACTCATAGCTGGTCGCGCCCTTACTTTGTTTTGAGTCCGCTCAACAACGTAAGTGAGCTGCAACTAGTTGCGACAAGGTTGCTTGTCGGAAGCGGCACCGCCAAGAAGCTCTTGACGTTCCGCACTCGGCGCTTTCATGACAAAGGTGCCAGCCGACAAGTTCCCTAAAAGCGTAGGGCACAAACATACAAAGGAAGGAATCAAGTAAAGGAAATAACATTGCAATCACTACCCAAGATAGATTTATATTACAAAATAGCTTGTCGCAGATCTAATAAATTGTTCTCCTAAACATGATCAGCAGCGACAAGGGAAAGATAAAACTGGTGGCCTAATCTACGCGGTCGCCATCAACCCGCTTGATCTTGCCCACCTTGTCCACAATGGGTGCGACAAGGGCTTTGGCGCCTCCACATCAGCATCCGGCGGCAGGGATCGAGGGCGCCGGTGAGGTTGAGGCCTGGATTGCGGAAGGCCACCTTCATCAACACCTTCGGAGAGCTCCGCACAGATCTGGCGCGATTCCTCGGCCAGCTGCTTTGGGATCTCTTCCGGAGTCATTGGAGAGCCGTCACCACGCCCTTGAAGAACAAGCTGAGCTTGGCGCTGGGTTGGGCGCTCGTCGGAAGAGTACCAAGATCCACCATCCCAGCTCCGTCGGCTCCGTGTCGATGGCGGCGGTGATATTCACAAGACCTTGATCCGGTGCTCCACAATCTCCACGAAGGTGCTCAGGCGGCGTGCTTTTCGCCAGCAGCGCCTCTTCGGCCTTGATCTTCTCCAACAGGCCCACCTCCCGCTCCTTGGCGCCGTCCAGCGTCTGCATCAAGGTGGTCAGTTTCAGCTCAAGATCTGCTTTGGAGTCCTTGGCGGCGCTGAGCTCTATGCTCCTCTCAGCGAGACGGCCCTGCAGCTCGCCAAGAGTATAGGCGTCCTTCTCGCGCTCGTGCTTGAGTGCAGCAAGCTCCTCGCCGCTCTTCTTCAGACTGGCCTCCAGCTGCGTCACCTTTGTCTCCAACTCTTTCTTGGCGGCCTCGGCAGCTGCGGCAGCATCCTTTGCTTCCTTAAGAGCCCCGCCAAGTGTCTCCTCGCGCGCGACAAGCTCCTCTTCGTGGCTGTCAAGGTTGATCTTCCGCTGCGCCTCGGCCGACTTAACGCCCTTCCCCATATCGGCTTTCGGAGCCATGGCGGAGGCAGTGGAGGAGACCGACGGCATAGATGGCGCTGGTGGCGATGGGGGGCAGAGCGCTGCTCTCTTCAGACTAGAGAAGAAGGGGGGAGCGGTGGTGGTTTTCGAGATTAGACAGCAAATGGCGAGGTGGGCGACCTGCCCCTGTTTCCCCTGTTTATAAGGAGGGAGAGGGGGCGGACGTTCCGCTTTTCCAAATAAAGCAACCCCCCACGATCTCTCCTACGACGCCACGTTCGACGCGTGCTATTCGTGGGGGACGTGGTGGGTGCGGAGCAAGTTACGGCGTGATCTAGGCCGCGCGTGCCCGTGCACTGTTTTGGGCCTGGCCCAACAGCGCTTCGGCACCGTGTGTGCCTTGAGCCAGGGGCTCTGTTGGTGTACTAGAGTAGGGGTACCCTAGTATCCCGAACTCGTGCACGGGCAGTTGCAGCACCCCGCGGCAAGGCTTGCCTAGTGACCGCCAAGGTCCTCTATGGTTCCTTTGGAGCCATTCAAGAACAAAGTGTTTAAGCCAAGGAGACAAGGCCCCGGCAAGAGGAGCTTGCCGGGAAGGCCACTCAAGGCACGCAGAAGACAAGACCCGGCAAGAGGAGCTTGCCGGGAAGGCTCGATGGCGACAAGCTTCCGGACGCGACAAGGATTCAGCAGCGGCAAAGGCGCTTGCCGCGGCGAGCAACCACTCTTTATCTCGCTCCAGCTCATCCACCAGCGATGTCGCCATGGGACCATTTCAGGTAGCAGCGTGTCAAGAGGCTGTCTTGAGCCAGAGAGCAGCGGTAATGGCGCCGACAAGATTGCCATCGTGGCAAGCGATGGCGCCCCTGACGGTCCCTGTTGCGCTGTTTAGGCGACATGGACGGGCATTTAATGCTTTTGTCCCTTGCCGTGAGAGTTAGGTAGAATACACTGTACAAGTAGCTGTACCAACTGCAACTCATTTTCCCTTTTTTGCCCTTGTCTACGTTGCCACCTGTTGGTGACCCCTTGAGCATATAAAAGGAGGCCCATGCGCAACGTAGAAGGGGGTTCAGCTCATTCGAAACCAGAGACACTCACGCTAGGTCTTGTAGCTCTCATGGCTCTCTAGCAAGAACACAATACAACCAGACAAGCAGCAGTAGGAGTATTATCTCTCCGGAGAGCTCCGAAGCTGGGTAAACTGCTCGTGTGCTTCGCCTCGATCTGCTCTTCGTGCGACCTCCGCCCCCCACCGAACTGAAAGGGGCTCGGTCCGCCGGTCCCATAGGTGGTCGTGGGTCCGATCAGCTTCCCCAACACGATCTCGTGGTAGATCAACAAGATCAATCAAGTAGGAAGTAGGGTATTACCTCCATCGAGAGGGCCCGAACCTGGGTAAACATTGTGTCTGCCGCCTCCTGTTACCATCCGCGTTAGACGCACAGTTCGGGACCCTCTACCCGAGATCCGCCGGTTTTGACACCGACAGCAGGCTCGGATGAACCCGACAGAACTCCTGCGGATCCTCCTCCTTGATCCAGAGCCACCGGCCCATCACTCCTCCCACCTCTCCTTCTGGGCACCCACCGAGTACGTGCCCTTCTCCTGGGTCCTCGGGATCTCGGCGATGCTCCCAGAGATGGCATCCCCTGGCTAGATGCAAGGATAGAAGTAGTGGCAGAAGAGAGTCATGCTGGGGAGCACTCCGGCAAAGCCCTCGCAGAGATGGGCGAAGAGAGCCATGCACGCCACGGCATTCGGCCTGAAGTCGAGAAGGTGGAAGCCGTAGGTGTGCATGATGTCGTTGAAGAAATCAGAAAAAGGGTGGCAGAGCCCGCAAGAAAAGCAATCGACGAAGAAGGGATACCGATTTGGGCCGGCCTTGGCAAAACCGGCAGGGATGATATGCGTGGTAGGGTGTCCCGTCGTCGCCCTCCCCCACAGGGGCTTGAAGTAGTCCCTCAGGTGGACCACATCGACCGTCGAGGGGAAATAGGCATGCTGCGTCCGCAACACCGCCAGCTCGCTCTCCGGCGCCTCCTTCTCCCCGGCTTCCTTGGCCTTTCCTTTGCCCTTGCCGGTATTGGGTGCCATGGCGGCTGGAAGATGCCGAAGAATCAAGAGCAATGGGGGCGCGACGGCTGCGAGCAGGGGCGAGGGTTTTGAATCTTTCTCCTTAGGAAGAAGAGGCGAACGGCGGTTTCGAGATTGGAAGAAGCATAGAGTGTAAATGAGCAGCGCGCCTGTGGTTTTTTCCTTTTTATGGGGAAGGCGCGGGCCGCCTCTTTACCATGATGTGACACATGAGTGTACCAACTGCCCCATGCATGACCCCCACGTCACGCACAACCCCCACATCGCACATTCAATGTGGGTAGTGGGGAAGCGCAACAAGCGAGGGAATTACTGCAGTAAAAACTCCGCCACGCCCGTGCGCCCGTGCACCGTTCTAGGCCTGGCAAAATAACGCCCCGCGCTTATATGTGGCCCAGGCCCGGGGGCTCCTGTCGGTGTACAAAAGTAGGGGTCCCTTTTTGTACCCCTTTACTTATGCGCGGGCAATTGCAGCCCCACGCCCGTGGCCACACTTGGCGGGGCAAAAGAATCTAAGGTTACCAGGACAACGCCAAGCCAGAGACATGAAGAACAGAAGGGCGAGGTGGACTCCCCCGGCAAGGCCCTTGCCAGGGCGGCCTCCACAGCCCCGACAACAACCTTGCCAGGGCCACTTGCCCAACACCAGCAGGGCTGCCACCCTTGAGCCTAAGAGTTCCGACACCCTCAACCACATTGGAACCAAAGCTCGGGAGGCGCCTCGATGGTGGCATGCAAATCTTTGTGAAGACCAAGAACATACAAAGACTAGATGAGAATCAGAAGACGAAGATCCTCGGCAAGATCCTTGCCGAGGATACCCCCGAGACCCCCCCGGCAAGACCCTTGCCGGGGGCGCCCACGACGCCGTGGCAAGACCCTTGCCAGGGCCCCGGCAAGACTCTTGCCGAAGATATCCGCGGGGCCACAGCCAGGCCCCCACCTGCCAAGACTCCACTGCCGTTCTCACACAGCTGCCAGCCCACCAACTAGGCGAGCACCTGCGTGGCGACGTGCGGCCTCTAGGGCAACTCAGCAAGCACCTGCGTGGTGGCATGCAGAACTTCGTGAAGACTCTTCCACCATACCAACTCAGCAGCCAGCCAGCCAGCGTGGCACTACCCGCCTCGTCGGCTCGGACGCGCGTCGAGGCCAGGCGAGGCGGTGACAGCTGGGACGAGCTTCCTCGTTGTCCCCGATAATGCAAGAAGGGCACATCGGCAGTGCATTAAATGCGTTTGTCCTACGGTGCCATAGGATAGATTCGACTACAGTACAACTTTCCACCTCCTGTGTGCCACTGTGGCAGCCCCTTTATCTATAAAAGGAGGCCCGCGGCGTACGGGGAAAGGATTCAGACTTTTTGGACCCTGCACGCTTTGTAGCTAGTCCAAGAACACCAGATCAACATAAACCAACAGGAGTAGGGTATTACGCATCACTTGCGGCCCGAACCTGGATAATCCCCCCGCGTTGATCTTCTAATCCCGCTCTTTCCACAGCCCCGCGCCTGCCAACCGTAGCAAAAGGGATTCTTCGTGATCCCATAGGTGTCGTTTCCCCCGACATAAAGTTATGTGATAAATTTTTATAATAATGATGTTATAATAATATGCATGATGCTTCTATGTCTGTATTTTGTTTTTATCGACACCTCTCTCTCTAAGCATGTGGGCATGTTTTTCGATATCGGTTTTTCGCTTGAGGACAAGCGAGGTCTAAGCTTGGGGGAGTTGATATGTCCATTTTGCATCATGTTTTCCTACTGTTGTTTATAATGTTTTTATGCATAATAATGCTTTATGGTGTAATTCTAATGCCTTTTCTCCCATAATATGCAAGGTTTACACAAAGCGGGAGAATGCCGGGAGCTGTAATTCTGGACTTGAAAAAGCTATGCCAGAGTTACCTATTCTGCACATCTCCAAATGAGCTGAAAATTTACACAGAATTGTTTTGGATATATAAAAAATATTGGAGAAAATAACTACTGGAGGGGGCCACATGGTGAGCACAAGACATCAGGGCGCGCCAGGCTCCCCAGGCTCGCCCTGGTGGGTTGTGCTCAGCCCAGCCCACCTCCGGTGCCCATCTTATGGTATGTAGGTCATTTTTACCTAGGAAAAATAATGAGAGGACTTTCCGGACGGAGCATCACCGTCTCGAGGCGGAACTTGGGCAGGAGCACTTTTGCCCTTCGGCGGAGCGATTTTGCTGGGGGATCTTCCCTTCCGGAGGGGGAAATCGAAGTCATCGTCATCACCAACAACCGTGTCATCTTTGGGAGGGCAATCTCCATCAAGATCTTCAACAACACCATCTCTCTCAAACCCTAATTCATCTCTTGTATTCAATCTTTGTACCGGAACTCAGATTGGTACCTGTGGATGACTAGTAGGGTTGATTACATCTTGTAGTTGATTACTATATGGTTTATTAGGTGGAAGATTATATGTTCGGATCCATTATGTTATTTAATACCCCTTTGATCTCGAGCATGATTAAGATTTGTGAGTAGTTACTTTTGTTCTTGAGGTCACGGGAGAAGTCATGTTGCAAGTAATCATGTGAACTTGATATGTGTTTGATATTTTGATGATATGTATGTTGTGATTCCCTTAGTGGTGTCATGTGAATGTTGACTACATGGCACTTCACCATATTTGGGCCTAAGGGAATGCATTGTGGAGTAGTTATTAGATGATGGGTTTCTAGAGTGACAGAAGCTTAAACCCTGGTTTATGCGCTACTTCGTAAGGGACCGATTTGGATCAAAATGTTTAATGTTATGTTATATTTTATCTTAATACTTTTCTCGTAGTTGCGGATGCTTGCGAGGGGGTTAATCATAAGTGGGAAGTTTCTTCAAGTAAGAACAACACCCAAGCTGCGGTCCACGCCCATATCAAATTATCAAAGTAGTGAACAAGTATCAAACCAATATGATGAAAGTGACTAGATGAAATTCCCGCGTGCCCTCAAGAACGCTTGCTTATTATAAGAGACCATTTTGGCATGTCCTTTGCCACAAAAGGATTGGGCTACCTTGCTGCACTTTATTTACCATTACCGTTACTTTTCTGTTACAAATTACCTTGCTATCAAAGTACCTGTTACCGACAATTTCAGTGCTTGAAGAAATTACCTTTCTAAAAACCACTTGTCATTTCCTTCTGCTCCACATTGGGTTCGACACTCTCACTTATCAAAAGGACTATGATTGATCCCCTATACTTGTGGGTCATCATTTTCCAGCCGGGACCCCGAAGATGCACATCTTCGGATTGAGTTTAATTTGATACTCCTGTAAGCTGGTGAATGTATCCCAAAGATTATCTACTACATGTCCGACGTGTTTGGTTTTAACACCGACATCGTCAACATAGGCCTCGATGGTCTTCCCGATGTGTTTTTGGAAGCTCAAGTGCTCCCTGGGTGATTTTGGTAATTAATGTCGACATATCTCTTGTTGGACTAATGCTTCTACCTAGTATGTTTCAGATAAGTTCAACAATGGAGTGGCTTGGACAATAGGATGTGGAACCCTTTCAATATGCTAAGGACAAAGGATTGGCTCAAGCTCAAAGCACAGGACTCTACATTTTCTATTTTAAGTGATCCAAGATCACATTGAGTCTATAGGAAAAGCCAATACTATTAAGAAGGGATGAGGTGTTGCTTAATGGCTTGCTTGCTCAAAGTGCTTAGTGATATGCTCCAAAGCCCTCAACCACTTTCTCAATTCCACATATGTCCTAAACCAAAAAGTCCAACTCGGCCCCACCGATTCTTTCTATCCGGAGCCACCGAGTACAGTTGACATAGCCACTGCCAGAAACCCTAATCAGTTCAGTCTCATCGAGACGGGCTTGCAAACTCTCTGTTGTCTGTTGCAATAGTTTCGGTCCCACCGAGATTGGCAACCGGCCCCACGGACTTTGCTTGGCCAACATTCTGTTTCACTTATTACCCAAATCGGTCCCACCGAGTTTGAGTAATCGGTCAAACCGAGTTTTGGATTTACCCTAACCCTAGCACATCGGTCCCACCGAGTTGATCAAGTCGGTCCCACCGAAATGCCTAACGGTCACATTATGAACCAAATCGGTCCGACCGAGTTCTCTGAATCGGTCCCACCGAGACTGGTGATTTGTGTGTAACGGTTAGATTTTGTGTGGAGGCTATATATACCCCTCCACCCATTCTTCATTCGTGGAGAGAGCCATCAGAACATGCCTACACTTCCAATACATATTTTCTGAGAGAGAACAACCTACACTTGTGTTGAGTTCAAGATATTCCATTCCAACCACATATATCTTGATCTCTAGCCTTCCCCAAGTTGCTTTCCACTCAAATCTTCTTTCTACCTAATCCAATCCTATGAGAGAGAGTTGAGTGTTGGGGAGACTATCATTTGAAGCACAAGAGCAAGGAGTTCATCATCAACACAACATTTGTTACTTGTTGGAGAGTGGTGTCTCCTTGATTGGCTAGGTGTCACTTGGGAGCCTCCATCAAGATTGTGGAGTTGAACCAAGGAGTTTGTAAGGGCAAGGAGATCGCCTACTTCATGAAGATCTACCCTAGTGAGGCAAGTCCTTTGTGGGCGACGGCCATGGTGGGATAGACAAGGTTGCTTCTTTGTGGACCCTTCGTGGGTGGAGCCCTCCGTGGACTCGCACAACCATTACCCTTCGTGGGTTGAAGTCTCCATCAACGTGGATGTACGATAGCACCACCTATCGAAACCACGGATAAAAAATCTCCGTGTCTCCAAATTGCGTTTGCACGCTCCAATCCCATCTCTTTACATTCTTGCAACTTGCATGCTTTACTTTCCGCTGCTCATATACCCTTTGTATGCTTGCATGTTTGCTGGATATGTATTGTGAATGTTTAAACTTGTGCTCAAACTCCACACCAACTAAAGGAAATTAAAAACTGAAACTTTTCTTGATTAGAGTCTATTCACCCTCCCCCCCCCTCTAGACACCTCTTCTCGATCCTTTCAATTGGTATAAGAGCTTTGGTCTCCATTGCCTTGGTTTAAACACCTTTGGAGGAAGATGGATGTGTCTACTTTGGGGAATCTTAGACGTAGAGTGCCTATTCTTGATGGAAAATTTTCATGAGTGGAAAAATGAAATGCTTGAGATTTTCAATGAATATCATTTGAAAAAGTACATTACTAGCCCTTGTGCACCTAATATTGATCCCTTGCATCCCTCACCCGGAGAGGGTCTTGACATGATTCGCAATCTTAGAACTATCAATCTTATCATAAGAGGATTGCCCAAAAATTTGATTGCTAGTTTGCCTACTCTTGATTGTGCCTATACTATATGGAGATTTCTTGAGGAACGATTTCCAGATTATTCCTTGAAAAATTTAGGCGAAATTATCCATAAGTCTATTGCCTTGAGTAAAATGAATTCAAGTGATCCTAGCTTTGGTGATTGTTTATTTGAGCTTACCAATCTCATGCGTGCCATAGGAGATGTTGGGATCATTAGCAATATTATTTTCGAAGCTATTAGAATTCATAAAGATAATCATAGAAATGATCATTTATCTAATGAATTACCCTCTCTAGGAATTGATCAATCACAAGATGATGTTGAACATGGATACTATGATGAGGATGATGATAGTGACTATGATCTTGATGATGCGATGAGACACTTTGGTCTTATGGCAAATCTTCGCGGCTACATGGCTGGAGAAAAGGAATGGGTCCTTGATAGTGGATGTACTGATCTTATGACCGGAGATAAAGATATGTTCCGTGAGCTTGCTGAAAACGACGGCCCTGGAAAATATGTCACTTTTGGTGATAACTCAAAGGGTAAGGTGGTTGGCCTCAGTAAGGTGGCCATCTCACATGATAGCTCCATAAAAAATGTCATGCTCATTGAATCTCTTGGGTACAATTTACTTTCAGTTTCCAGACTTGCTGATTTCGGTTTCAATGTCCTATTCACTGAAGTAGATTGCCAAGTGTTTCGTAGAGACAATCGTAAAATGGTGTTTACCGGTATATGTAGAGGTGATCTTTACATTGTTGATTTCACTAAAAAGGCTCAACCTAGAACTTGCTTAATTGCTAAATCTTCTAAGGGTTGGTTGTGGCACAGAAGGCTAGGTCATGTGGGTATGCGAAATCTTGATAAGCTTATTAAAGGTGATCATATCCTTGGAGTAAAAGATGTCATATTTGACAAGGATAGACTTTGTAGTGCTTGTCTGGCAGGGAAACAAGTTGGAGGAAGTCATCGCGCGAAGAACATCATGACCACGAGAAGACCACTCGAGCTACTTCACATGGATCTTTTTCGTCCAAATGCCTACAAGAGTCTCGGTGGTAACTCGTTTGGACTAGTCATAGTTGATGATTTTTCAAGATTTACGTGGGTGTTCTTTCTTGATGACAAATCGCAGGTCCAAAAGATCTTCAAAAACTTCGCTAGGAAGGCCCAAAATCAATTTAACGTGAAGATCAAGAAGGTTCGAAGCGACAACGGAACGGAGTTCAAGAACGCAAATGTGGATACCTTTCTTGACGAAGAAGGGATTTCACATGAGTTCTCGGCTACGTACACACCTCAACAAAATGGACTCGTTGAGAGGAAGAATCGGACTCTTATTGAGATGGCAAGAATGAGGCTTGATGAGTACAAGACTCCAAAACACTTTTGGGAGGAAGCGGTTGAGACAGCCTGTCATGCAACAAATCGCTTGTATCTTCACAAGCTACTCGGCAAGATGGCATACGAGCTTCTCACCGGTAACAAACCCCAAGATGGATACTTTTGAGTATTTGGCTCAAAATGCTACATTCTTGATAAGCATCGTCGTTCTAAATTTGCTCCTAAATCTCATGAAGGTTTCCTACTTGGTTATGGCTCAAACTCTCAGACTTGACGTGTCTACAACAATTTCACCCGAAAGGTTGAAGAGACGGTAGATGTGAATTTTGATGAATCTAACGGCTCGCAAGTAGAGCAATTGCCAATTGATGTAGGAGACAAAGACCCTTCGGAAGCAATACAAGACTTGTCTATTGGCAAGATTCGTCGAACGGAGGTGAAGGAGAGTACCTCGTCCGTCCAAGTGGAAGCTTCTACCTCACGACAAGGTGAACCAAGAATTGATACGGAAGCATCCACAAGTGGGACACACTAGGACGAAAAAAACGAGGAAGCACACCAAGATGAACATCAACAACCTCCTTCTCCACCACGTCAAGAGAATGACAACGCCAACAATGAAGAAGGCCAAGAGGAAGAACAAGATGAAGAATTTGTTCCACCCCGAGCCAAGCCAAAGCTCCCACGAGTTCGAGTAAGAATCGCCAAAGATCATCCCGTCGAGCAAAACTACAATGATATCCAAACCGGGAGAATCACTCACTCTAAAACTCGTTTAGCTAACTTTTGTGAACATTACTCATTCATCTGTAGCATTGAACCTGTGAAGGTTGAAGAAGCATTGGAAGATCCGGATTGGATAAACGCTATGCATGAAGAGCTACACAACTTTGAGAGAAATCAAGTATGGACATTGGTCGAGAAGCCCGACAGCAACCACAACATCATTGGTACCAAATGGGTGTTTCGCAACAAGCAAGATGAAGATGGTCAAGTCGTCCGCAACAAAGCACGCATAGTCACCCAAGGCTACACTCAAGTCGAAGGTATGGACTATGGTGAGACATATGCTCCCGTTGCTAGACTTGAGTCCATTCACATCTTACTTGCTTATACTAATCGCCATGATATCACCTTGTACCAAATGGACATTAAAAGTGCTTTTCTAAATGGTTTAATTGAGGAGGAATTTATGTTAAGCAACCTCCTGTCATGACCGGTTTTCCAATAAAAATCTTATTGAGAAACCGACCTTTTGAGTCCAGTATTAGGAAAATTGCTCCTGACTGGTAGACAAAATCTTGATACAATAAGCCAGTAGCATTAGAATATATTACAGGGTCGAGCTGGGGTACTCAACCATTATTACAAGCACGCCAATAATTATACATAATGGCGGATATGACATAATGGAGTGGTGGCATACTACTGACTCGAGGTAAAGTGGTGGTGGAATAACACAGTGGAGTGGATAATATGACTCCTACACTAGCGGATCATCGAGCGTCGAGGTGAGGCTCGATGAATTTATTTGGGTAGCGGAAGCGGATATAATACAGTGAACAAATCAAGGGTCGCACGAGACTGACTGGGACTCCTCTAGGCGTCGGACTCACTATCGAACTCTTCATCCATGAGATCGCCTTCGTCAGCATCTGGCCAAATCAACAAGCCAGGTGAGTACTTTGAAAGTACTCGCAAGACAGTTCAAAAAATAGATATAATAAATGCATGCATGAATGCGTCATGAGTAATTTAACAATGCACATTCAAATCAATATAACAAGGTAAGTAAAAAGGGAGTCGGCGGTAGTCCGCTCGAAAACCCAATAAAATAAACTGAAAACCAATCGGGTGTCTGAAGCGACACCTTGAACGGTGAACAAATAAGTAAAACATGCCGCAGTCGGGCGTCTAAGTGACACCACATAAAGGGCTTATACTGAAAGAAAAGACATGCGTGCCACAGTCGGACGTCGGAGCGACATCACAGAAAGGGCTTGCATCGTAAGTAAATAATAACAATACCGCAGTCGGACGTCTGAGCGACATCGCAGAAAGGGCTTATATCAAAAGTAAATAAATAACAATGCCACAGTCGGACGTCTGAGCGACATCGCAGAAAGGGCTTATATCAAAAGTAAATAAAGAACAACGCCGCAGTCGGACGTCTGAGCGACATCGCAGAAAGGGCTTACATCAAAAGTAAATAAATAACAATGCCACAGTCGGACGTCTGAGCGACATCGCAGAAAGGGCTTAAATTCATTATTCATAACTTGCAAGAATTAATGCTCACCGGTAAATATTCAACACGTGATAAATAACGGGTTAGTCCATTCACAGGAATAAACGTTAACCGGACTTAATACTCATGTGGCTCACCAGAGTTTTTGTCAACAAGACTGAATCTTGACAAGATAAGATAAACACAGAACTTGGATATGGATAAGATGATTCAAAGGAATTATTGACTCTGCAGAGTTTGTACTAGAAAGCCCACAGCCAACGGATTTCCGCAGTCACGAAGGACTAGTTCCGTTTACGGTATTTCGGAAGAAACACAACAATCCAGTACACACCCATCCCACCTCACGATGCCAGGAATCACCCTAGACAGCGTTCAAGAAAAACTTTGAGACGGGGAGATCACAATCTCGAATAGCATGGGATCAAATTTATATACGCGCGCTCTAAGGGGTACCCCCCTCTCGGTCCCAACCTGAAACACCCATGCCCCCTGACCGGATGATAGGCTTTAATCCAGGGCCATGGAACCCTCATCCCGGTCTCTTGATTTGGTGTGTACCAGGAAAGTGGTTTGCAACTTACTACGCCATACCCCTTGCGGAAAACATGTGGTAGTACGGAAAAGGAAAATGGACGGAAACTGGACTGGTACATGCTGACACTGGAGTCAAATAATCTGGCATAAGACTGGCATGCTACAACACTGCCATCTTACCCATTCACACGCCAACTCATGGCCATGCAAACTCATTTCCATCAACTCATGGATTTCCGAAACTCACTTGCCTCAACTTTTCACGTGATATAACTTTCATCGAGATGCTCATGAACATGCCATGAAACTACTTAATGCAAACATGCCCAAACACTCATCATATCAAAAGTTCAAACATGCTTGCCTGGTTCGGAGTAGTCGGGGCCTAGCTCGGTGAAGTTCGCGGTTCCGTCACCTCCTTCGGTATCTACGGTATAGAAAAATACACGCACTAACGTAAATACCATGGGGTGCACAAAAATATTCCAAATATTTTTCAAATAAATCAGATAATAAAATAGACAAAATTTTGAAGAGGACAGAAAAAGAATCACTCAAAAATCCTTTTCTGTTTAAAAGTTATAAGAGTTTTTGTCCAAGGACCTCTCTGTAATGAAACAGAAAACTCTCGGGGTCTAAGCAGAAAAGTCCAGAAAACGATTTAGATTAGAAAGTGCATTTGCCAGAATACGCTTTCAGAAACGGTTCGAAAAAAAAGAATAGAGAGGCTGACGGGCGGGTCCCACCCGTCAGGTTTGAATATTCAAAAGAGGCGACAGAGCTCGTTGGCGCCCAAGAGCCGCGGTGGTTGCCAGCGGCGATCCATGGCGAGGCAGGGGGATCGGGTGGTACCTCTGTTTTCAGTGCATCCTTCCGCGTCGGTGGGTGGTGGTGGTGGTCGCCGGCGAGCACCACGTCGACGGCAGCCCTTGCTCCGGCGTACGGTGGTTCGGGTAGTCGTGGGCCTCGTCGGAGAGAGTTGCTGGGGTCAAATTGGAGTGGGGGTTAGTCTCCTAGAGGTGTCATGAGGCTACGGGCAAGTCTAGGGCGCTGGAGGAGCTCTCACCAGAGAGAACGCTGCCGGAGCCCGAAGCGGACGGAGGTGGCCGGAGTTGAGGAAGAAGGGCCCCTCGAGGGTCTTCCAGTGGCTGGGCGGGGTCTGGTGAGGTGGTGGAGATGTGCGGGGTCCAGAGCGAGCTCGGAGGCGCTATTTATAGCCGGCCCGAGGCGGTTGCCGTGAACGGGACAAGTCCGGCGAGCGATTACGGTGGTGCTGTGGCTGGACGGTTGGTTTAGGGGCTTGAGCATCGTCTAGACGGAGTACTGATTCCATCCCAGTGCCTAACTCAGCAAGGCAGGAGCAGTTATGACCTGTCCCCAACGGAACGGCCGTGCGGCACGTCGGTGGCAGAGGGCGCGCCCTGTGCGTGCCAGGCCACGGCGACGGTGCTGCAGGCGTGCGCTGGCAAGGGAGACGGCCACGCAGAGCTCCCAGGTGGCATGGGCGGTGCCGAACGGCGTTGTGCCGCAGGGTGCCCCCTGTCGGCCGCCACGGGAGGTCCCGATGCCGCAGAAGATGCCGGCACAGACGGGCCAGGGTGCCACCAACGCTAGGAACCAGCCAAGTGCGCGTGCGGCAATCTGGACAGGAGGAGGGCCGCGCGCGCGCGCCAAAGACAGCTGATTGACAGGTGACCAGACTCTGACGAAACTGAACTTACTGAAACTCTGAATTTCTCTGAAAGTGCAAAGTAACAGTGCAAGCCAGGTGTTCGACAGAATGATTTTGGTATGCGGGGATTTTTCCTTGAGCTGATTTTTGGTGGAGTGGCCTCTCATTGCAGCTGGGGGTTGCCTGAATTTTGGTGGAATTTTTGGAGTAGAGGAGATATGAATTTCACCAAATTTGACAAATCTGGTCCAAACTTTCAGAAGCTGAAACTTGAAAATTTTGAAAAGAAGAAGAGTGGATCTTGATGGTCCTAGGTTGTGGGTGCTAGGGACTATCCAGAGGAGTTGGTTGGAGATCAAATTTCAAAGGCAAATAGGTACTTGCTTTGCAAATCACCTAGGCTCAAAAATAATGGACAGAAATGTTTTGGGGAAAGAAATAAATGAAATAAAATCCAAAAATGAGTTGGACTTGTTGGGACAGAATATATGGATTGCCCCAAAGTGGAAGGAGGGGTTTTGGGAATATTTACCACATGAGACATGGTAAAAAGTATGGATGGTTTCAATATAAGAGAAGACCCAAAACTCCTAGGGTTTTCTTTTAAAAGAAAATAAATCCCAAAAAAATAAATTTGAGAAGGGGAGAATCAGAAGAAAGGTTTTTAATAACCAAACACCAAAGTTGAAAAAGATACCAAAATAAAATCCTTTGCCAAAGGGGAAAATTTTTGAGAGAGAGATTTTTTTTGGAAGGGTTTAAATGACCTTCTTCAAAACCAACAAAGTTTTTGTTGAAAATGAAACAAAAATTTTGGAGTGTCACAACACCTACCCCCTTAGGAAAAATCTCGTCCCCGAGATTTCAGCTGATCCTCAAATAAGTGTGGGTGCTCTGTCCGAAGGAAATCCTCCCTTTCCCAAGTGGCTTCACTCTTTGTGTGATTGCTCCACTGAACTCTGAAAAAACTTGATGGTTTTCTGTCGGGTCCTCCTTTAAGACTCCTCCAAGATTTTTATTGGATGCTCCCGATATGCGAGGTCTGTCTGCACGTCAATGTTTTCATGGGATACCTGCTTCTCTGGGTTGCTCACGCACTTCCTCAATTGCGAGACGTGGAACACGTCGTGGATGTCGGATAAATCTTCGGGTAAGTCTAACTGGTAAGCTACCGTGCCTCTCCGTACCACTATGCAGAATGGTCCGATGAATCTTGGTGCTAGCTTCCCCTTAATCTTGAATCGTTGCAGGCCTCTCATAGGGGATACCCGTAGGTACACAAATTCACCGGGTTCAAAACTGACTCCCTGATGTTTTTGATTGTAATAACTCTTCTGTCGACTTTGAGATGTCTTGAGTCGATCCCTTATCACCTTAACTTTATCTTCAGCCTCCTTGAGCATGTCTGGGCCGAAGATATGGCTGTCTCCGGTTTCTGACCAATTTAGCGGGGTACGACATCTCCGCCCGTACAGAGCCTCAAACGGTGCCATTTGCAGGCTGGCTTGGTAACTGTTGTTGTACGCGAACTCTGCGTATGGTAAGCTTTCTTCCCAACTGGTCCCATAAGTGAGGACACATGCTCTCAGCATGTCTTCTAGAATTTGGTTTACGCGTTCAGTTTGTCCATCAGTCTGGGGGTGGTATGCGGTACTGAATGCCAGTTGAGTTCCCAGAGCTTGTTGTAAGTGATCCCAAAATCGGGAGACGAATTGAGTGCCTCTGTCCGATATTATTGTCTTTGGGACTCCATGTAAGCAGACGATACAGGAAAGATAAAGCCTGGCAAGCTTCTGAGTGGTGTGGGTTGTCTTCACGGGGATGAAGTGTGCTACTTTAGTCTGTCTATCAGTGATGATCCATATGGCATCATGTCCGTGTCGTGACCGAGGTAGCCCAACAATAAAATGCATTCCAATCTCGTCTCATTTCCATTCGGGTATGTTGTTTGGCTGCAAAAGTCCGGCCGGTTTCTGGTGCTCGGCCTTGATGCGTTGACAAGAGTCACAACATGCGATGAACGTGGCTATGTCCCTTTTTAGACCGTGCCACCAAAATTTTTCCTGAATATCCTTGTACATTTTTGCCCCTCCAGGATGGATTGAATACGGAGCGGTGTGGCCTTCAGCTAAGATTTGCTGTTTAAGGTCCTTCATATTTGGTACGCAAAGTCTATCTCCGTACCACAATATTCCTTGTTCATCGATAACGAATTCCGAGGCCTTGCCCAAACTCACTTTCCGTTTAATGCCTTCAATGCTGGGGTGACCATGCTGAGCCTCTTTAACCTTTCCTATCAGGGTAGGCTGTATTTATAAATTTGACACACTACCTTGGGTGACTACCAGCAAGTTGAGTTTAGCAAACTCCTGCCGAAATTCAGGTCTCAGGTTTGGCAGGCTGTCGTCGTTTGGTCTAGGGTTCCGACTTAGAGCGTCTGCCACTACATTTGCTTTTCCTGGATGGTAGTGGATTCCAACATCATAATCCTTCACTAATTCCAACCAGCGTTGTTGCCGTAAATTCAGTTCCAGTTGTGTGAAAATATACCTGAGGCTCTTATGGTCCGTGTATATTTCACAACGATTTCCAAGTAAAAAGTGTCTCCATTCTTTGAGTGCATGAATAACTGATGTTAACTCCAGGTCATGAGTAGGATAATTTTCCTCATGCTTGCGAAGTTGTCTGGAGACATATGCGACTACCTTGCCTTCTTGCATCAACACGCATCCGAGGCCCTTCCGGGATGCGTCACAATACACCTCAAAATTCTTGTGTATGTATGGCACAATTAACACTGGTGCTGTCGTTAATTTCCTTTTTAATTCTTGGAAAATTTTCTCGCAAGCTTCCGTCCATTCAAACTTCTTATCTTTCTTGAGTAGTTGCGTC